>JAXQQM020086314.1:0-21426 GCA_034641835.2 Pinus albicaulis | reverse complement strand
ATATGTACTATTTAGTGTCATCATGCAATATTTCAAATAAGGTCTCGAAAAAAATTAACAACCATTTGGGAAGTATATTACTATAAAACATTGTAATGGTCCAAGAATATGTTCACAGTAACACAATATCAGGTTATAGTCGGTTCTTAGCTGTGAGCAGAGAGCACGAATCTAGTTGTAGTAGCCATAACTTGGTCCAAGATGTTGTAGTCGAGGCAAGACTTGGTTGGGACTACCCAAGTCCCAAAAGCGGTAGGGTAATTGTGAGGGCATGATAACTAAGGAGTGTCAATGCGTGCCAAGGAATGAAAAGGCATGCTAACACATGCCAGAAAAGTGTCAATGGATGTTGAGGACTGTTAGGGAGTGCCAAGACATTGCAAGGGAGAACTAGATCAAAATGCATGGAAATGAACAAATAAGAGTGTGTGCCAAGTAGTGTCAACGAATTCCAAGTGTCTCAAGGATAAAGTGTGTTAGGAGAAGGTCAGAATAATACTTGTAGGAGGTAAGCCTATGGTTAAAAATTCTCAGAGCAGGGTACTACTGGCCCACCATGTTCAAGGATGTTTATAGGAAGATAGCTACCTGCCATGAATGTCAGATTTTTGATGGTAAGAAAAAGATGATTCCTTTACCTTTGATGCCAATTTATGTTGAAGCACCTTTCCAATAGTGGGGGCTAGATTTTATTGGTGAAATACACCCATCATCTTCAGGGCAACATCGCTAGATCTTGATAGCAACAGATTATTTCACTAAGTGGATTGAAGAAATCCCAACTAAGCAGGAAAATGATTCAGTCATTATTCAATTCTTAGAGAATAACATTTTGTTCAGGTTTGGTTGTCATATGAATATTATTACTGACAATCCACAAGCTTTTAAATCCAAAATATTGATTAGATTTTGTGATCAGTATCATAAAACAGTTGGACACTCTACTGCTTAATACCCACAGGGTAATGGTCTTGTTGAATCCTCTAATAAAAGCATTGTCAGAATTATCAAGAAGGTACTACAAGAAAATAAGAGATCATGGCATCTGAAGTTGAAGCATGCCCTGTGGGCTGATAGAGTATGTACAAAGAGATCCATTGGTACTTCACCTTATGGAGTTGAAGCTATTTTTCCCACATCCTTGGGAGTGCCTATAATGAAATTGCTGCAAGGACTAGAAGAGGAGCCTAATGCTATTCAAAGGAGGATAAACCAGCTTATAGCTCTGCAAGAAAAAATGGAGGAGGTATACAACAGTCATCAAAAGTCACAAAACAGAGTAAAGAAGACATTTGACAGAAAGGTCAAAGAAGAAAATTTCCAAATTCAAGATGTACTTATGAAGTGGGAAGCCAGAATTGAAGAAAAGGGGAAACATGGAAAGTTTGAAAACATGTAGCCTCATACCATGCAAACAACACTTGTTTACTTTAGAAGATGAATGGACAACTTTGTGCTGGAGGACTTGTCAATGGCAAGTTTCTAAAGCACTATTCCTCTTAAATTTTACTGAATTTTCACTCCATTGTATATATTCCATTTTATTATGATTTTCTGCTAATAAAGACAGACTGATCATCAAACTTGAGCTCGAGGTGAAGGCCATAAGAGTTTGAAGAAGGCTTGGAAAAATTCAGAAGTTTATTTCCAAAAATATGGATGGCACTGGAAGTATAGGTTCTTTAGTGTACCACATGGGCACACCATCCCAAGTGGAGCCAATGTTATCACTCATTAAGTTTTGAAACTTTTCTTGATAGGGTCATGCAGGTCATTCACCAAATGGATGAGATTTCCTAAGCCATTTCAATTTGATATATATTTTTTTTGCATTTTTGAAGCCTAGCCTAAGTTTAATGTCCACCTCCATCCATGCCACTTCAGTCAAATCAGTCCCATTTCATGTCAGTTGTCATTCCCCTCACATTTAAACTCAAAAGTGAACACATGTCAGTTTTTCAGATTTTTCATAGCAATTTACACAAGAAATCCGCAGATTTCGCTACGAAACTTCATAATAGTTTCGTAGCGAATCTGTCAGAAGCCTAACTATTTTCGCTACGAAACTGCGTTTTATAACTCGGCTTGTCAGAGTTGTATGAGGTGTCAGTTTCTGATTAGAGAAGTAAAGGTGGAGGTCATTCAAGGTCTTTATGGTAAAATTCAAATGTACATAGTCATGTTTGATGCCATCATGATCCTTTTTTCTTGCACTTGCTATGATTGAAACCCGATCTGTCATTTAAACTTTTAAACCTCACCCAAAATATCCTTTTGTCATATTATGGTTTATCCTTTCATGTGAGTCGATCCCTGGAGAGTTGCTTCATCGAGCTAAGCAGGTTGCTGTCAAATTCAATTTCTGTAGGTGTCATTAGCAAGTGAGGCAGTGAAGAATATAAAGCATCCATGGCTGGAAGAAAGAAAATGAACAAGGGTGGCCATTGTCACAAGTATGAGCCCATGGACTTGAAATTACTCAATGAAGACCCTATTGCTATGGAGGTTTTCATAATGACTATATGTTTTCAATTATTCCAGAGGTTGTAGGGTTTTCATTCACAAGTTTCAAAGGATTTTGCCACCAACTTCACAGGAACAACATCAAAGGTTGGAATTCTGAATCTTACAGTGACACCAGAGAGCATATCATTAGCTACAAGAATCACTAGAGGTGGTGAAGAGTGGTTTAAAGGGATCAAATTCACAATGCAGGATTGTAAAGAGTTTCTCAAGTAAGAACATAGTGAAGTTGATTTGACCATTGCTATCCCTAGGAATTTTATGAAGGAGAATTATGAAAAACTGTTGATGGTCATTCAAAAATATTTCACCTGTGAAGGAACGTTTCACATGGTCTACTCATACCATCTCAGACTTCTTCTGCATTTTGTAGGTAAGATATCACTTGACTTACCTTTCTATTTATACAAAATTTTAGGGAAAATGTCAGATAAGGTTCAAATCAAGACAAAAGGAAATGAGACATATCTTTTTCGTCATGGTCTGATAAAGATTTTAGTGTTAGAAGAATTGAGAAGGTTAGACAGAGATTGGATTTCTTTCTTGTTTATGAGTGGTTATGAAATTGATGTGGTCACTCCAAAGAAAACCTCAAAACCTAGAACTAATACATCACCAACTATGGTAGAAGAAGTTGAAGAAGAAAAATGATCATCCCCTGTAGAACCAGTGGACATAGTAGCAGATTCCTTGCAAGAGACTGACACCCCTCAAACAACACCTGCAAAACAGAAACATAAAGTCAGCAAATAAGGCAGCAAGAGGGTCACTAGAAACCAGACAATGGCTAAAGGAAATCTAGAGGATATCCTTCATGCAACTGAAATTGAAGAGTCACCAATAGTGCAAGGTGAAGATATTGAAGGGGGCGGAAGAAAATTGAAGAAAGGTAAGACTGTTAAGAAATTAGAGTTTGCAGGTGATGATGCTGGTTTTATATTTCAGCCAAGGAAACCAATGACTAGACATGAAAAGAAAGCCATGGAAAGCAAAAATAAAGAGAAAATCAATGAAGCTGCTCAGCCAATAAGCATCATAAATTTTTCTCCATTAGAAGAAGAAGAGGTGGTTATCAGGCAGAGAAAGGGCAAAGAAAAAATAATTGAAAAATTAGAAATAGAATCCCTCAAAGAGCAGCTGAAGGAGGCAGGTAAAGAGATATTATATTTGCAGCTAGAGGCAAATAAGCATAGATTTGAGAATGTTCAATTTGAATATATGAGGAAAATATGGGAGGAGCAAGTCTCAAGTGTTTCAAAATCTTTGGACAATGTTGAAATGTTGTTGAAATGGACTCAGCCATTAAGAGAGGAGATCAAACATATTAGGAAGATAAACTTAAACTTACAATTTAGAAACAGAGCATTAAAATATCAAGTGGAAGACCTTTAGGAGCAGCTGGACTTGATCCAAGTGGAGTTAGAAAAGAAAGGGTTGAAGATGAGAGTGATTGAAGAACCCATCAACGAATTAATTGCACATGAAGAAGAAACACCTAAAGAGTGAAAAATTGAGCTGAAATATGTTTGATGAGGTTCGTGACTTGCAAAGAACATAAATTTTGCCTCTGGAGATTAATTTTTGAAGGCAGTCTCAGACTCAACAAATTCTGGCTTTTTAGAGAGTTTCGTAGCGTGCTTCAGGCTTGAAGCCAGAAAAATGCTACGCAAATTCTAAAGGTGCAATTTTGCTTTGAAATTTAGTTTTGTCAAGTATTAAGGAGGGAAATTGGTTATTTTCAAGGTGTTTTAGTATAGTAAAGTTTTTTGACCAGCAAAGGTGGCAAGGAGATAGGTGAAAAGACAATATTTCATATGCTACGAAAACTCGCTACGAAATTGCCTAAACTGCCCTGTTTCGTAGCGAGACGCCCTTTTGAAGATTTTTGAGCATTCCAACAACACACCAACCATCTGGAGATCTCCAGCCTTTCAGTGGGCCATCTAAGCAAAGGCTCATTACTCAAAATGAGTGTCACACATCCAGCTCAACAGGCTGAACAATGATGAAAGTGAAGATTATCCATTCCTGAAAAGTAGGATGGTGTTCCTTAGATATAGGGGTATTTTGAATATGTAAAGTGACGGTGAATTGTCTCTCGAACATGTGATCTCTATTATGTAATTGTTTAACTGTTAGAAAAACTGAATGTAATAAATATAAGGTAGATTCTTATTAGGAGTATGACTTTTTAAAGGATAGATTTCCTTTTTCTGTTCCAAGTAAGTAGTTTCAATTATGATAGGTGTCAGAGTTAGAGTTCAAAGATCCAGCTAGATGGGTAGATCATTTACTTTGTAAAGAATGTCTATTTATAGACTGAACATCAAAGAGCAAAGGGTTAGAGAATATTGTACCAAATTTTTGCTTGTATGTTTTTTCCATTATCGCTAATATACAGTGACATTCTACTTCTAGACTTGAGATTCTTATGAGGTGTTTAATGTGTTGTTGCTCCGTTTCTTTATGTCTAATCACTTGTAGTAAATTTTATCTCTAATTACTCAGAACTCATGCTGTCATGCTCTGAATTCCTTTAGGGGTAAAATTACTATGTTTTCCTTATATTGTGTGTATGAATTATGTTTATTAAAAACCTCTATTTGCGTCAGCTTCCATGTGAGGAATTACTGTCACTAAGAGTGCTAATGTTGACTCCATAGCCCAATGGTAGCAAGCCTTAATTTTTCAACTTGAAATCATACAAAATGAAGTCATAATTCATAGAGTTATCCATCTAGTATTATTTCTATTGAATATCATAAACCCCCTTTGAGAGAGCCCTCTCAGACTGAAGAGGCTAATTTTAAGTTAGAAGTGGTTTGAAAGAGTTACATTGAGTTGATTGATGAGAAGCCAATCAAGATCAATTTGGTGATAATAGGTTATATCATAATATATATCAAATTTCGTGTGATGGGATATATTTAATATATATCAAGGTCCGTGTATATTAATTCCAAGTCCGTCATAATATTTGTGTGGCAAAAAGCATTGAGTAATGGGAGAGGAGATCGGGTTTGAACCCCGGACCTCCGCCCCACAGGACACTCAATTAAACAACAAGCCACAACTGGATCTTTGAAAGACAATGCTAAAAACCTATAGTTAATGCAAAAGCGGTGGAACTAGAGGAGCACTTTAAGCCTTACTTAATTAATGTTAATCGTGGTTAAGCCACATAAGCCAACCATTAGTGCTAAACACACTTAATATTAAATGTGCTTATATTAAAAATTAAACAACGCTTATCTCATTTTTATGTGTGGATTAGACTGGTGGTATTTTTGGCGGACCCGCCAAATTCGATGGAAACTCTAGTTTTGGTGGAGTTGTCTAGCGAATTTCCAGATTTGGAGGTAGTTTCCTAGGGAAATTTGTTTTTGCCATAATGGAGGCAATATTCGACCAAATTGTGAAAATGAATAGTCAATTTTAGATGATTTTGGCATTCCAGAGACAATGGCATGGCTTTTAGAGGCTGTAAACTACTTCTACATGTGATGTTTCTACAGGGAAGTTCAAGGGAGCCTAGGGCCACCAGGGAAGGAGGTCAAGTCTGGACCAGCCAGAGTCAGTTTTCAGTAATTGGACAGTAATTTTTAGATGATTTGTATGTTATGAAGACATTAGAACAAGTTTCAAGAGAAATTGGATATTGTACATGTTAGGTCCCTGTAATTTGTCAGATTGGTAAGACTAAATAAACAAGGGTAACATCAAACCAACTTTGGATTGCTAGGACCTAGCCTTCCTAGACTCAGAGAGGGCTCTCTCTATATTTGTATAAAAGATATAACTTGTTTGATTTAGGATGCTGATTTTAGGCTAGTTAAAATGATAGGGTTATTTGTTTTGTTTTGTTTGGTTGGGTTGCTTGTTAAGTAGAACAGATAGAGTAAGAGAAATTCAAACCATTGGGCTATGGGGTCTGTGAAAGGCTTGAAAAGTAAAACAATAAATCAAGGGTGTTTCATAGGGCAAGTTAACAAAGCCAAATGGATCTTAATAGCTTATGTGGGTGTGAAATGAACATTAAATTGTGAGTTTAGTAGGTTTAAAGGGAAATTAAAAAACCTTTAACATATACTAGAAAAAGAAGAGTCTTTAAGATCACTATGCTTAAGAAAGAACCAAAGGACAGGGCACACCATAAAATTCTTTGGCCTAGCTTTATCAAGTAAACTTTGAGACAACAATCCAACAAACCCTAGAGAGCAGGTAACTCCTAAATTCTCTAGCTATTCACTTTCAAACAAATAAAACATTTAAGATAACAAATAAGTGATGATTAAAGAGTACGGAACTCATAAATTCTTATATAAGACTTTAAAATACCTTCAAAGTGACTATTCAAGATGAACCAAAGGTCGACAGGGCAAACCATAAAATTCTTTTGCCAAACCCTAATAAGTAAACTTCAAAGAAAAGCCTTAAAAACAATGTTTCAAGCTACACCAAATTACAGGGCATACCATAAAATTCTTCGGTTTGACTCTTATTAAATCATTTTTAAGACAACAAGCTAGGTGGAATCAAAAAGCAATTAATAATTCTCCAATCAGACCCAGTAGAGGAAAACATTTAAATAACAGATAGCAGACAGACTTAAGGTTCCTCTAACAACATATCTTAACCTAACTTTTCTGCTATGTCATAAGAGAAAGGATGAAAAATATGAAAATATTAGGAAACAAGTATAAGATAAGAAAAAAAATCACCATTTAACAAAGTTCATGAATCCTGTGAATGTGCTTGCTCCATTAACATTCAGTCCAAAACAGTTACAAAGCTCCAAAGCCAACTTCTTCACAAATCAAAGTCTATGTAATATTCAGCTCAACAATCAACCAACAAAAAATATGAAGCATACATGCATTATTTATCTGCAAAATGAGGAGGTGAACCCTAGCTAGGGTTTAAAATGTCATTTATTACATAGTTAATGCATTTTGACCTTTGAGACCATGCAAGGCCCAAGGCAAAATATATAAAACTCATTCATTGAAATAATAACTTATAACATAACTACTAAGCTAATTTTGGAAAATGTTTGACTTTAAGTCTTTAAAATATCTTTTGTAATGACTCATGGTAAGGGCACATCTCCAAGGTACAAGGGTGCAACGCTAGTGCAAACGCGCAACGCCAATGCAGGAAACATGGCCTATTTTGCAGCTAACTTTAGGAGGTCTTCCCAATGTCCAAATGAGCTCCACGATGGCTCATTGGAAATTTCTCTGACTCTATTTTCCAAATATGCCTTCACTTTTCAAAATGGTGCCCATTTTCCCTATCAAAAATCACTTCTCTCAAGACTGCTAAACGCGCAGTGCTAGTGCCAAAAAGAGGGCAGAAAGGTGACTTTTTGGTAGTTTTTGGCCTTTTTGAGGGACCTGTTTTGATCCAATTATTTTGAAACTTTATGAGGTTGATGTAATTTCCATTAGGAACATGAAAATTTTGGCCTTTTTCCATTTTTATGGCCCAAAAAAAGAGCGCAGCGCCAGTGGCGCTATGCATTTGGCCCAATTTCTGCAAGTCAAACTATCAAAAATTCAAAATGTGCACAAAAGTGCCAAAATTGGAATTTAACTTGTTGATCAAGGTTTGGAGGCTTGGAGGGACACCTCAGCAAGGATATCGAGCTTCTCTTTCTCTTATTCCTCGGTCAAAGCCCAAATCTTTGCATAGGCTCGTTTGAGTTTGGCCCTTGCAATCCTGTTTCTCATGGAATAATGCTTTGCCATCTTCCTCTGAATGTTGGTGTCTCTTTTTGCCTTCCCTAGTTGACCCTCCAGGTGTAAATTGGATCTCTCTAGCCAAGAATCTCTATCCTTTCTAATTTCTATGGCAAGTAGCTCACTTGGAGTGAGTTGCTCTGCGAATTCTGCCACTTCTTGTCTTTCCTGGGCTAAAGCCTTCTTCAGTCCAATGGTCTTTGGCCTCTCTCTAGGAAGCTAATATTCCTAATCATCACTACCATAAAAAATTCCCAATGTCTCATTTAGAAAATCCTTGGCCTTTCCAGCATCTTTCTCGGCTCTGATTTCCCTGACGTCACTGATGGTCTGCTTTGTCTTCAACTACTAGTTTTTTAGCTCAAGAAAGTTAATCACATTATTTTCTCTATCAAGATTAGCTTGAAGCTTACTAATCTTGGAATCTTTGCCTTTGATCAATATTTTTGTGATTCTAACCTCATCCTCGTCATCAAGGTCAATTAATTGAAACTCCTGCTCATTTTCATGCTTGTCCTCCTCCTCAACAGTGATAGGCTCTGTCACGTTTCCTTTGCCTTTATCAACCTGTTTTGCTAATGAAGAAGGCATGGCCCCTTTTAAATCAAGTTAATCAAACACATGCCTGTGGCCTCTCTGATATGTGAAGGGAAATGGCTTAATGTCAATCATTTTAGTGCCAACGGTCTCAATGTTCATTTCCTTGCTTGATGCTCTGGTATCATGATATGAGGGTGAAGGGTTGTGGAAAGGTGACGAGGAAGGATCAATATGAGGTGACTGGATGTGAGTGGATGGTGATGTATGAAAAATAGGATGTGATGGAGAAGTGGATATGGGAGGATGAGAAGATGAAGGTACATTCTGCTCATGATGAATAGGTGCAGAAGTGAAAACCTCATTGGCAATGAATGTATCCCATGGAATGTTTTTCTGCTCTAGTTGATGCATGACCACCATCTTGGTGAGTGAATGATGAAATAGGCTTTACATTTTCTTATTATAATCTCTCTTTTGCACAATATAGGCCATTTTTTCAATGCTACAGAAAAAATAATATGGTATATGCAGCATCCTAACTCTAGTGAAATGCATAAGAAGATGGATATGGTATAGGTAGAGGTGGGAAAACCTTCCCTCACAAGTGAAATACTTTATTATTATCTTCATCATGGGTGCATATCTATCAAAGAAGATGAGAAAAGGGGAAGATGGACTTGTGGTGATATTTATACCTAGGTTTGAGGTATGGTTCAAAATAACTCATGTCCACTTTTTCTTGTTTGAACCACTTCTCTCCCACACTAGGTATCCCTGTAGCAGTTGCAATGGCATCAGTGGACATCTCAAATGTAACCTCGACAAGATTGACCTGCTTGTCATGTAGATTGATGATGAATAGTCTTGTTAACTCCAGGTGATTTTGGACTTGTTGCACTCTCTCACAAAACTCAAAGCAACCCACATGTTTAAAACAAGATACAGTGAGAGGAGAGGCCATGAGTTCCCTTCTGGTGATAGGTTCAAATATGTTTATCTTCCCTCCCTTGTGAACATGTCTCCTTGGAATTTGTGCCTCATTAACCATGCCACTATCTTCTTCCTCAGACATGTTAAACTATGTTTTATAAAACCCTAGAGTGTAAGTGGAAATGAGATGAGGGAAAAGGAATGAAATGGAAACTTTGCAAAATAAAGGGAATGAGTGTGAATGAAGGGAATGAGTGAAAGGGATGGGTGTTCTAAAAAACTAGATGAATGACAACCCTCAAGCAATATAATTACCCTTGTTTATGAATGATTTTCTTTAAGGAGGATAAAATAGGAATGAAACAATGATTTCAAGCTAAAAGTTAGGGTTTATTTTAGGGTTTCATTTCCATTCAATTAAAGTGATAAAATAGCTTCAAAGCAAGGTTCATATCATGTACTTACCCCTCAAGAGTACTTGGAGGACTTTGGAAAATATTTTAAAGTGATTTGAAGTGATTTGGATGGCCCCAACCCTTGGAAAACTCCTCTATCTAGGTGTGCAGCGCCAATGGTTGAGGGCGCAGGGCTAAGTCAAGCATGCAACGCCAAGCTCTGAGTGCGCAGTTCCAAGGAAATCTTCATGGGGTCCTTTCTGGCAAGGGCGCAGCGCCAACTCCCAAGCGTGTAGTGCTTTCAGAAAATGTGTTGAGGAAAACGGGCAAGGGCACAACGCCAACTCCCAGGCACGCAACGCCAAGAAATTTTGCCTGAATTCGCTCAAAAAACCCACAAACTCTTCCTTGCTGAACTCTCTTGATCTTTTGAAAGGTAACAATGGTTCTCTTGAAGTGTGAAATGGCCTTTTATAGGCTTATGGATTTAATTTAACTTTGAAAAACCCACTTTCTAATGTTTGAAGTCCTTTTCCTTAGTCACTAATACCCTTTGACACTTTTTTGCTTGCAAGTTGCTAAAGTCATGAAGTTGGCTTTTATTTTTCTCATTGAGGTTTTACATGTTCACTTCGAAAAATTTGGGATTTAATCACATAGTAGCATCTTCAAAATCTTTTGTAGTTTCCACCATAAAATTCAACTTATCTTTTCCACCTTCTCTGGCCGCCTTTTTCAAATCCCTAAGTGCCTGCAGTTATTTACAACAATCATCAGTGTTGTCCTCTGAGTTCTCGATAGCCCTTTCAAGTTCATTCATTTATGTCCAGTTCACCTAACCTTTTCCATATTCCATCAATATTTTCTGATAGACTTTATTCATGTTTGGCCTTGTGTACTCCCTCCATGTCATTTTCCTACAAGTAATCACTACTTTGGCACTCAAATGAACTAACAAGTTCATAACCCTTGTCGTCTACAAGACCAAGTTGTTCCTCTTTCCTTTATTGTACATTGTTTTCATTCAGGAGTAGAAAATCTACAATATCAGTACTTTCTGCTGATAAATCTTCCAACACTTTTGTAGAAGTGCTAAACTTTTTCCATTTTTCTCAGTTGCAAGTTCTAAACTGAGAAGATAACCCTCGGAAATTTTAGGTCCTTCTTGAATAACCATGTCTTGACATTCTATTACATCTGAGTTAGATTCTAGCAAAGGAAAAGCAGTGCCTGAAACATCCAAGGATTTTGGGGAGCTAGAAGAATGCTTGTCATAATCAATCCTTCTCATCTGTGTGTTGACCTCATCGGAATGAAAGGATGACCTTGAAAAACTGAAAAACGCTAATGACCTAATGTGAGTGCTTTTTGACTTGTTTTTGAATGAGATTTGACTTTGATATTTTCAAGTGAAAACATAGCATTGTTATAGGTTATTATGCCCAAAGGGAAATGGAAATGAGTTAGCAACAAGAAATCCTAGATGGAGGATGGAGTTTATTGACAGTGGAAAATGGGGAAATTAGGTTTTAGGTAGGAAAGAAGGATGAAAATGAGAGGTATAAGCCCATAATGAGTCTTTTAAGAGAAACAAGGTGACTTTGAGATGACAAATTGATAGATAGGGAAAAAGGTTTTATGAAGATAATGAAGGTAGTGAGGTTTCTGAAACTCAAGATATTCAAGGAATATTGTTTTCAGAAAACTAGAACCATTCTATAGTCATCCCAAGATAGTGAAAAATACTGATGACTAATAGTACACAAATTTTTTTCAAAATTTGAGCTAATACAAGAGGCCCAAGCTATGAAGCTAAACCAAGGAGATGTAGCCCAGGAGGGGTGAACTCCTTCATCAAAAACTTGTGTTGATGGCTCTGTTTATGGTTTGTTGTAAATGTTTATGATACTGTTCATTTATTACTTATGTTGTTTATTTATCAATAATTTCAACATAAAACACAAGACAATTTCCTGATTTGTCACTCACCTGCACCAAGGAAACTAAAGCACCATAAGAAAACAAGAAGAAACTAAATAATAATTATAAACTTGTAATTAGCACAAAAAAACTAAAATACAGGTTCATATCAGTTTTGGGAATATTATAAAACATAAAAGTACGAGAATGGGTAAATTAAATATTTGAATTCATTCTCATTTAAGTTTAGGTATTTTTATAGGGATCGTAGATTTTGGGAATATTTTTGAATTAGAGAGATAGGATCTAAATCAAGGTCAATGAAACAATTGACTTGATTCTCATCTATCATATTTTGGAATATTTCTCCAATCTGTAATCAAATTAACTCTAACATTTAAAAACATATGAATAAAACTTTAGAAGAGGAGAAATAAGGTTAAATTTAAGATCATAAGAATAAGACTTTATAGGAAAGGAGAAGAAGTGAAAGACATCAAAAGGATAAAGGATTTGTATGAAAACCTTACATATATTCCATAAGCATGTCGTTGTCAATGACACAAAGAGATTAGATAAGTAAGCCCGCTCTAATTCCATTATGAGATTCAATGTCAACTAAGGAGGTCCACAACATAGGTCCCTTTTGAAATATGCTTGTTTTTCACTAAACCCAATAGTAGTGGTGGCACAACTTGTTAAACGTCAATGGAAAATTTGACCCCCATTTCCTTCAACAAGTCAAAGATCAAGGAAGTCCGCCATTGGAAGGTGGCTTATTGATGCCACGAAGATATGTACTGTCATGACTTGACAAAGATAATTGAATTTCCATTAGGTTGTAAATCTACATTTTTTCTCTCTCCTAGGTGGACATCAAAATGATTTACCCCAAGGGTGCGAATGAGGATTGAATTTGAAACTCCTAATCACCCCTTTTATCACCAATTTCTTCATAAAAATCACATTTTTTATCCACTTTAATCCATTACCATTCCAATTATTCATTATAATTAGAGTTTTTGGATCCAATAGTAATGAACACGATTTTTTTTAATAATAAGTTAACAATTTTGCATGCTCTGGTGAATGTTGGTTGGTTATGAGTTTCTAGGTATCAAGCAACACACCTTTTTAAGATGTTAATTTAGAAAAGAACAACTACAAAAGTCTTCATGAATAGCCATGAACCTGAGAAAATCTTTCAGAAATTACCCATGCTAAGGATTTTCTCTACAACATTGAAGTCCATAAATTTTTTTACAACCATATTATAAAAATTTTCTGCAGCCAAAAGAATTTTCAAGAAAAGAGACCATTGATATTGAAACTTGCATTTTCAAGAAAAGAGACCATTGATATTGAAAATTATGTTTAAGAAAATGCACTTTTCCTTTTGTAAATATTTAATTTTATTACTATTACTACTTTTCTTGCTAGCTCAAACATACAATTTTGTCTCAACCTACTTTAGGTTGTTCAGTCCATGAAGCTTGAAAATAGGATGAAGAAGGGAAAATCAAGAAAAGTAGTTAAGTTAGTTTCTACTTTGGATAAGTGATAATTTTTGAGACATCTAACTGCTATAAAAGTAAAAACAATTGTTTCCTTTATCCTTGGAAAAAACCACTGAAAGTCGCAACCGCTATATTAGTTAGAAATAAAAATTTCAATATAAACTATGAGAACCAAACTAAGAGGATTACATGCTTTTCACTTTTTTATTATCATCTTCATTGATAAAAATCATTCTTGTGCATGTGTAAGACTTACAACTAACCAACATATTGTAAAGAAAAAGCCACTCTATAATTGAGGTAGATACTTTCTTCTTGTTATACATTTATAAATTTTCTTGTAATTTAATTTCTTTTACAAATTTACTTATCTTACATTTCAAACATATTTCATCCATTTTCTTAATGCATATTTCATCCATTTTCTTAGTGCAAGAAATCATTTATGTATACATTTTACTTTCACATCATTTCCTTTTAACCAAAATTACTCTGTTTATCGGATCAGTGATAATAGGCCGTATCCAATTCTTCAATCAAAGAGTCGTTCAAAGAATAAAGAAATGCACCAACAGTGATTCAAAAAAATGATATTTATAATTGAAAAAGGCCGCATTCCATTACTTTGTCAAGGCATCCACAAACTTACTTAAAAAAAAATAATTCTTTGCAAATGTTCTTAAAAAAATTTTGGACTCTTCTCTAAATGCACGAGAAGGGTTTAAATACTAAAACTAACTATAAAATAATTAAATGGTTACGGGAATGGAAAATACATCCTGTGAATTTTTGCACTTGTGATTTCTGACTGCGAACCTATACGCACATCGATTTGTAGCTCGGCACCTCGAGCTTCTCTGCTGCATTCTTCTCCATACATCAAATGCTGGGTGGGCGCGGCCCCCCCGCCCCCCAACGGATTTTCTACTGATAACTATGCAAGTGCAGACACTAATGCCATGCCTGGCTCTTCCCCCCTGGCTGCAAATGTCACCGAACCTGCTGATAGCACCATGGCCGCTACAGACAAAGCTGGTAATCTTGCGGATAGCACCACAGCCGCTACAGACAAAGGAACCGACCAGAATGCATCGACGTCATTGCCAAAGGCGTCCTCTGCTACATGTATCCCAAAAACTTTTGAAAGAACCAAAATAGATCTCCCCAGTCACCGAACCAACGGCCAAATCCAATATATGAGGGATCATGCCCTCATAGGCAAGTTCTTAGGTCTCTGGCCAACTGAAAAGGCCTTGCAAGGATGGATAGTTTCCAAATGGAAGCCTAAAGGACAAGTTACCCTGCAGCTTGGTCCCAAAGGCTTCTTTACTGCTATCTTCAACTGTCTGGAGGACAGAACTCGAATCTTTGAGGGAGGCCCATACTTCTTCAACTCTGCAGGCCTGTACCTTCGTGACTGGATAGAGAGATTCAATCCAGACAAAGAAGATTTTAACTGGGCTCCAGTATGGATCCGTATGTACTCTCTGCCACTGGAGTATTGGGACGAGGAGACCTTGAAGGACATAGGAAATGTCTTGGGGGTCTTTATCAAACTCGCCGAGGAAACTAAACACCGAAGATACACCTCCTATGCCAGGATTTGTGTACACATGCAGCTAGCCAAAGCTCTTACGGATTCAGTAAGTCTATTTCAAGACGATTTTGAATGGATCCAAACAATAGACTATGAGCATGTTCCCTTTCGCTGCAGGAAATGCCATGAACATGGCCATCTATTCAGGGATTTCCCCCTGAATATTCACGCTAAAGCCCCTATCACTAAGACTAGCAAAGATGCGGAGGGATTCACTAAGGTCACTAGTCGAAGAAAGCATGCAAAGAAATCTCTAGTCGTGCCAGACAATCTCAACAAACCCGAAATACGTAATAGCTTTGAAATCCTAACCTCTCAAAATAACTTGGAGAGTCACCTTTCTAACCCTTCTTCTTCAGATCCACCTCCTACTTCTTTCACCCCTCTCCCTAAATCTTCAGCTCTGCTTTCAGCCTCCGATCATACCCCCATCCCCGCCTCTACTTCCACTGACAATACAAATCAAGATCCAAGTCTTAAAGACTCCAACATGGAGATAGATGCATCTCTTGCTCTCACTATCCATCAAAAGCCAAAAAATGAAGAACAGAACCAACCAATACACATGGAGGAGGAACCAGAAAGTATAGATCTGGGGGATCTGGACATTCTTAGTCTGGAAAATGCGTGTCGACAGAAAGAATTTAGTGCAATACCCTCCCAGCAAATCGAAAGTCTTGAAGTGGTCTTAGCCAGAGCACAACATCACAAATGTCTTGGCATTTAGGCAGACAGTCCTTGGGATGGAAAAAAAATATTGAAAGAATCGAAAAAGCGAGGGCGCAAAACGGATCTGCAGAGGACCATTATTATAGGAGAAATGCTAGTGGAATCTAGAAGATTCCCCAAGCTGACCAAGTTTTTCAAAACCCTTCCTCACTATTCCTCATGAAGCTCATCTCATGGAATGTGCGAGGGCTCAACAGCCCTGCAAAACACAGAATCTTAAAAAACATGATTCAGCAAGATAAGCCTTCACTGGTCTATCTACAAAAAACAAAATGCAATAGCACTGCACTAGAAAAGATCCTAAAAAATTTTTGGTCTGGATGTCGATCAATCTCTATGGATGCTTCAGGGGTGTTAGGAGGGCTAGCTATCATCTGGAACCCTCAAGTTCTCTACCTCCATGATTTTCATACCTCACACTTCCTCATTCAGACTACTTTCCACCTGATCAGAACTAATATCCACGGTCACATTTCCAATGTGTATTTCCCTCAAGATCTACAAAATAAGTTGGATCTGCTGGACACTCTAGCATATCTTAACTCTGTCAGAAGCTTTCCCCTATGGATTTGCGGTGGGGATTTAAACATCATCACAGCTTTGGAGGAAAAAACAGGAGGGAGATCGAGGCTGGAAGGAAATGGCATAGGCTTCAGAGACTTCATCCATAGAAATCAGTTAATGGAACTTTAGACTTCTAATGGCATGTATACATGGACCAATAAAAGAAGGGGACCATAGCACATAGCCTCCAGGCTGGATCGATTCCTTATGTCGGATAATGCCATTCACCTGGGTGGGGACTTTCATGCCTCTATCATGCCCCAAGTGGGCTCCGATCATTGGCCTATAATGCTACAGTGGACGCGTCCGGGCTCTAGGTGCAATAGACCTTTTTGCTTCGAATCATTTTGGTTCTCACATCCTAACTTCAAAGAAGTAGTTAACGATGTTTGGAAATCCTTCATTCCCCCTAAAGGAGCCAAGATGTTCCAGTTTCAACAAAAACTAAAACACCTCAAACAAGCTCTCAAATCTTGGAATCACACACAATTTGGAAATATTTTTGACCATTAGAGAGCACTGGAACAGCAAATGAAAACCTTGCAACAGAGTATTATCTCTGAGGGAAGGACGAAAATCAATGTGCAACAGGAGCAGGACCTCTTGGCCAAGATAGAAGCACGGAGGCAACAAGAAGAGATCTTGTGGCGTCAAAAATCAAGGGTCAGATGGCTTAAGGATGGGGAGAAGAATACCAAATTTTTTCACAGATCCACTTTTCAAAGGAGAATGCACAACAATATCGCCTTCATTAACAATCAGCAAGGTGAGCGATTGGAGCTGCATGAAGAAATGGAACAGGAATTCAAAGAGTACTTTCAGGATATTCTTCGGGAGCCTCAGGGTTGCAGAAATCAGGCCATATGATCTATCACGCAGCACATTCCAAAAATTATCACAGCGGATCACAACAACAAACTTCTACAGCCAGTCTCTATGCAGGAAGTGGAAGACGCTATAGCCCAACTTAAGGATGGCAAAGCACCTAGCCCTGATGGATTTACAGCCAATTTCTTTCATGCTTTCTGGGAGCTAATCAAAACAGAGGTCTGGGAGCTAGTGGAGGAGTCGTGATCGATGCATTGGATCCTTCCTTCCTTGAACGCGACCTTCATAGCGCTTGTACCCAAAGTGGAAGAATCTAGCACACCTAACAAATATAGGCCCATTACGCTCTGCAATGTAATATATAAACTCATCTCTAAAGTCCTAGCGAACAGGCTAAAACCTCTTCTCCCTCTCCTTATCTCGCTGAAGTAGACAGGCTATGTTGAAGGACGCCAGATTCTGGATGGTATCATACTCTCACATGAAGTGATCCACTCTCTTAAGATTCTAAAAAAACCAGGTATGATTCTCAAGTTATATCTTTCAAAAGCTTTCAATAAACTCAGTTGGACCTATATCAATTAAGTGTTATTAGCATTTGGTTTCTGTGCTACATGGACACGCTGGCTAATGAACCTCATCTCCTCTCCCTGTTTCTCTATCCTTCCCAATGGTTCTCCTTCCTTGCCCTTTCGTCCCTCCCGAGGCATTCGTCAAGGCGATCCTCTTTCCTCGTTCCTCTTTGTACTCATGGCCGAAGGCCTTAGCCGCCTTCTTCATGTTGCTATCTCTTCACATTCCCTAAAGGGCATCTCCCTTCATGGTCACCCCCCCATCTCTCATCAACAGTTTTTCGACGACAATATGTTTTTCAGCCATCCGTCGGTTCAAGAGGCCTCTGCCTTCAAGTCCTTGCTTAATCTCTTCTCAGAAGCTTCTGGCACCACCATCAATGCTTCCAAATCCCAGCTCTTCTTCTTCCATACTCCCATCCTCACTCAGCGAAATATAGCCAAGATTCTGGGTTTCCTAATAGCTGTGCTTCCCTCGAAATATCTTGGAGCTCCCCTCCTTGAATCTGCCATCAAACATGCTTCTTGGAGAACCCTCCTTGAAAAATTAGAAACCAAGCTTTCTTCTTGGACCTACCAGTCGCTCAACATTGCTAGCAGGCTTATCCTAATCAAATCCGTTCTCCAAGCCATGCCTTTATATTTATTCTCTATATTGGCAGCCCCTAAATGGGTTCTCAAAAAAATTCGCAATCTTCAAAGAAAATTTCTTTGGGGCTCCTCAGGCCTCAACAGAAAATGGGTTCTTGTTAAATGGACTGAAGTCTGTCTTCCGACGTCTGCAGGGGGACTTGGTCTAAGGGATCCCCTCCATATAAATAACACCATGGGTGCCCACATCTGGTGGAACTGGATCTCTAAATCACATACTCCTTGGGCACGTCTCTGGCATGCCAAATACGCTCCAGGCAGCCCACAGGAGGAACTCATCCGCATCAACACGACTACCCCTGGCTCATTGATTTGGAATGCAGCCAAGCAACACAGTGCCTTTATTCAAGCACATAGTTTCTGGGAAATCCACTCGGGTACCACGGCAAGATTTTGGGAGGACTCTTGGCAACAATCTCCCAAACTTGCCTCTCTCTTTCAAAAACCAAAGTGGCAAGCTACAATGCAGCACAATGATAAAATCCTCGTCCATCAGTTCTGGCAGCAGCAATCATCACAAGGTTTTCAACTTTGGAGATCAGCAAATACCTGGCAGACCAACTGGCAGGAGGAAACTTATGAAGAAATAGATCAAGAGCTCAAACTCAGGAAAATTAAACTCTCTGATTAGAAGGATAAAGTGCGATGGGGATATACACCTAAAGGTATGTTCACCACCACGGAAGCATACCATCTTCTCTATCAACCCACGCAGATAATAAAGGACCAGCTCTGGGATCAGGTATGGCAACCAAGAAACTGGCCTAAGTTCTCTACTTTCCTCCGACTTCTAAGCAAACAACGGATCCTCACTTGGGACAATCTACAAAAGCGAGGATTTACAGGACCTTCTAGATATCCAAATTGCAACCTCCACACAGATACCATCACACATCTCTTGGACACTTGCCCTTCCGCTGCTCAACTTTGGGAGAGAACTGCACAATGCAACAAAAGAACAGGTCGACGTGTGGGAGACATTGTAAACACCATTAGGAACTGGCCTCGACATCCTTTCCAAAGTCTATTTCTTAATTCCCTCTGGAATCTCTTACCGGGCTTTATTTATTGGATCATCTGGAAGGAGCGAAATAATAGGATCTTTAAAAATCAATGTACGCCCCTTGATACCTTGTTTCTTCATCTCAAACAACATCTTCAAGAACTCTGGCTCTAAGACACTGGCAAGACTCGGAAATGCCAGCCTCACCCCAGGAGCACCACATTTTGAAAAATTGGAACCTGGACCTCACACTCTCATCTCAAGTCAAGTCCAACCCTTCCTTCCATCCAGATTCTCCCCAATTCTGGTCTCCTCCAACCACCCTCTCTTACAAACTGAACTTCGATGGAGCTGCTAAGGGCAATCTTGGGCTGGCTGGGTATGGTGGTATTTTTAGAGATGTTGTAGGCTCTACCCTGCACATATATCATGGTTCGCTAGGTAGAGACTCCAACAATGCTGCCGAACTTGAAGGCTTGTGACGTTGGCAATTTGGTGGGTCGACGCATGGCATATCACCACCGCCACTCAACCTCGCATGAAGTTTGGTTTTAAGTCTTCTACTCATATATTCAATGCTGCGTTAATGCAACTCGTCCCTCCACACCAGCCTGATCATTCTTCTGTCATGGCGCCCCTCCGAGAACTCATTCGTGCTCCTCCCCTGCGCACTTGCTGCTCCCATGCTGCCGCAGAGCCTTGCTCTCGCACCAGCACCGAGAAACGCTGCGCACTGGGATGCTGTGTAGATTTAGAGCCGAGATTTCATGTTTCCCAAAGCCCTTTCTGCAATTTCAGTTGTCGTTCGTCCTCGGTTTTTCTCAGGAATCCTTTGCAAGCTGAAGCTAGGCTCCTTCCAATTCCTCCCCATCTCCACAAAACTGCTGATAGGCCCGCTCTTCCTGCTCATCAAATCATGCCAAGATTGCGCCAGAGAATGCGCTGCAGGAGGGGAAGCTCCCGTGGGCAAGTTAATCGCCAACCCTCCTCCTCGACTTCTGAATCATCGTCTTAATCTTCAGACTTTAGCCCTGTTTTCTATCCCACCACCAGGAGGGGTCGTGAACGGGGTCGAGGGCAACAAAATTTGGAAGCGTGCTTTCGTCTATCCTCCAGGACTCAATCTCACATTGCTCGTCTTCAATACCCCTGTACTCTCAGCAATTTCTCCTTCTTAGCTTCAGTCACCATTGAGCTTCGTGAAGTTTCCTCTGGTTTAGTTACGGCATTTACAGGGGTGGCTCTGGAGTCAAGGGAGGAAGACACGCATGGAATTCCTTAGAATGACAACAGGCAGAGTGTGGAAACTGGTGGCATTGCAACCCAGGAGGTGAGCTTGCAAGCAGGTCCAAGCGCCCCAACTGGTGGTGGCTCTACAAGCAAGGAGAGCCATCCTCTTGAAGAAGAAGACCCCTACAAATATGCTTGCCGCATCGTCGAGGAAGTGCCATCCACCTCTCATGAAGCTTAATCAGGTCTGCGCTCCTTGGTTTCTGATTTCCGGTTGCACGAAGGTGTTCAATTCCCTCCTGTTTTACAGTCAACTTATGCTCTACAGTTTTCATGCACATATGTTTTCTCTTATGTTAAATTTCCGGTTTCCCCTGTGTGGGCGACATACTACTGCATATGTTTGTGTTTTTTGGCAATGGCTACAACAGTTCAAAATGTCAGTTTTTGGTTTTGAAATGGGCAACGCTAACCTATTCATCTGTATGTGCCCAGTCCATCTGTTAAGGACTATGAATTACCTCTGATTAGTTCACAGTGTCGTTATAGGAGTCAGGTGTATCTCTAAGTTAGACATGGTCATGGTTTTTGCAGCTCTCTTGGTCAGTATCCAGCTAGTCTATTTAGTTAATGTTCAACATTGTAATGTGTGTATGCTGCATCTATGGGCCAGACCTCTTGAGGCC